>LR991025.1:16325971-16349216 GCA_905163495.3 Cosmia trapezina | reverse complement strand
CGAACAAAACATTTATATTGTTCACCTATATTTTCAATATGAACGATGTAAGTAACTAATATTTTGTAAAAACATTTGATTTAAAAGAGTGTCCGTGGAGTTTCTTGCCCGTTCTTCTCCATAGGGACCTACTACGCTTTGGAATGGGCAACTAGCTTCATCTTTCTGACTGACCGACCCCTTGACAATTCAAAAGTGGCTGTAACTGGTTTATTTGAAATAAATGCTTTGAGTTTGAGTTTAAACTTAGAAAACTTCAAGGGGTCGAGTAGGTATTGAAGTTTTGTTAAGTTACGGCTGAATATTTTATTCGCGATTACGATGTTGGTCCCATGGAGAAAGTTGTTCAGTTTGATGCACCCATACCTGTCGATGTTTAAGTCACAGCCAGTTGGTATAATTAGACGTTTGGTCAACCGCCTAGCCTTTTCACTAAACGGCGCCCGTTCAACTAGCGGCCTGAATGACTGGTAATATTCAGCCGTTACGTATAATACTACATTTAATTGACGACACGGTTGGCGCAGTGGTTGAGCGATTGACTGCTGCGCAGCATGTCGCGGGTTCGATTCCCGCACGGAACAAATATTTGTACGACCTACAAGTATTTGTTCCGAGTCTGGGTGTTTTTCTATCTATAATATGTATGTATTTACAAAAAAAAAATGTATATAAGTAGTTTATCAGCCATCTCGTTACCATAACACAAGCATTAGGTTGCTTAGCTTGGGACTAGATGGCGTTGTGTGAAATGTCCAAGGATATTTATTTATTTATTTTTATTTATTTAATGAACTGGCTGGCTGATGATTAGGCCATAAAAACAATAGGGGCATATGCTTCTGCAACGTCTCCGACGCTGCGGGAAGTGCAACCCTTTCGCCCTTACGTAACAAAGGATAGGCACCCATGCTCACCACCAGCTTCGGAAGCCTCAGCCGCAGTGGCTCGCATGGGTGAGTACCTATGCTTTGTTACAGCGGGCGGGGCTGCCCCCTTCGCGCCTCCGTATTTTTATAAGAGTACACTACAGGGCAGCCAAAACGCTACATCAATTCGGTTTTACGTAAACGCATTTAAACTGTGAGAAACACCAGAAATATTGTGACTTGTCGACGCCATATTGACAGTGTGGATTTCAGCGCCAGGTGGCAGAAAATGGAACTAAATTTAAATATCTGGGCTAGGCAAGTAGTTAAAGTTTATTGATGCAAGTAATTTGCCTAGCTGTTTGATTGAATTGCTGAATATCATTCAAGCCGTTAGTCGGACGGCCCCGTTTAGTGAAAAGGCTAGGCGGTTAACTAAACGACTAATTAAAGCAGTTGGCTGCAATGTATTTATAACTAGGCGTTGCTCGCGGCTTCGCTCGTGTGGATTTCGGAAATCCTCCCACAGAAACGTACTACCGGGATAAAAAGTATCCTATGTGTTAATTCAGGTTATAAACTATATGTGTGCCAAATTTCATCCAAATCCGTTGAGCCGTTTTTGCGTGATTGAGTAACAAACATCCAAACATCTTCACAAACTTTCACATTTATAATATTAGCCGTTGCCCGCGTGGATTTCGGAAATTATCCCACGGGAACCTACTTACGGGATAAAAAGTATCCTATATGTTAACCCAGGTTATAAACTATCTGTGTGCCAAATTTCATCCAAATCTGTTCAGCCGTTTTTGCGTGATTGAGTAACAAACATCCGAACATCTTCACAGATATTAACATAATAATATTAGTAGGATTATTACATTTGTGATTTCTAGGTATTTATAGTCGTTTAACTAACTACAAACTGTATCAATGACGTAATGAAACCTTATAGTTTAATAATAAAATAGTGATCGCGTACTGAGAACGTGTTACCGAGGCCACCTGTCACTGAACACGAACGTTGCACGTTGCACTGTAGTGTCTGAACATAAATGTTCAACATTTAACATGACCGCTTACATTGTTGCCACTCTGTATGGGAGCAAGATTATTAACTGGGGATTACAATGGCCTACCTATGTTTTTACTCATGTGTTTGGGTGAGATCCTTGCCCAGCAGTGGGAGAAAATAGGTAACCTACAAAAAAAAAAATGTTGACTAAGATTTGACAGTATACAACTATACTAGGAGACCGTTTTTACCCTTTAGTCGAGTGTTGGCGTGTGTTGGATCATTTAACGAATCCATACGTCAGGTTTGTGAACCGGAGCTGTTGGTGGAGGCTGGTCATACCTTAGCTGCCACGGCTTATTTTAATTTTGAATTGTTTTTTTTTATTTTTTTTATTATGGACGCTTTTAACGTTCATCGTTCTCACATGTATAATTTCAACATGAATGATGTAACCAATATTTTGTAACCATATTTTGATTTAAAAGAGTGTCCGTGGAGTTTCTTGCCCGTTCTTCTCCATAGATCTACGTTTTGGAATGGGCAACTAGCTTCAACTTTCTGACTTACCTACAGACCGACTCTTTGACAATTCAAAAGTGCCTGTAATTGTTTTAATTGAAATAAATGCTTTGAGTTTGAGTTGAGTGTTTACGGGCTTTTTCCACCCACCCACCATAGCTCTTTTACTACCGGACTACCAGACGTACTGCAGAGTACTATCCACACTTGGTTGATATCCCGACCAATGTACTCAGCGCTTTTCCTCCACATTATTATGCGCACAGCCAAAGTGTGGATCTCTATGGCACCGTCTGTGTTCCCTTCCACATACAGTGTGAGTCTTCATAAAGTGCACAAACTTATGGATGTGGTGCAGACCACCAAACTGAACAACTTTTTCCCGGGGACCAACATCGAAATCGTAAAAAAAAAACAGTCGTCCCATACATTTGGTCAAGTAGGCATTGAAATTTTGTAAGGGACGTCTGTTTTTTTCCACTATTACGATGTTGGTCCCCGGGAAAAAGTTGATCAGTTTGATGGCCTGCACCACATCCTTAAGTTTGTGCACTGTATGAAGACTCACACTGTATAACGCTTCTGCCTTCAAACCAAGAGTGAACAGGCATCTTCTGGTTACGTTCGTTCCATCATAGACCTCATCCATCGCTTTCCAGTCAGCAATAAAAAATAATAATAAAAATAGTCATTTAAAAAAGTCACAACCCTTTTTAACCGACGAAAAAAAAGGAGGAAGTTCTCAAGTCGACACGTACAGTTGTTTTATCTCACGAAAGCGGGTGAGCCATAATACTTGTATGTGTAAATGTTACTTGCACATTGTCTTTGTGTGGGAAAGCTCGGGACCGCGCTACCTGCAGTTACTAGTAGTAGTAGTAGTTAGCCTATGCGCATTACATCTACAAGTATGGCTCACCCGCTTTCGTGAGATAAAACAACTGTGTATTTTTCTTTTTTTTTATGTATAACCACGTATAAATTTTTACAGAGTCCGATTTGAAATTACCTACCTTGGGTAGTTTTTGGGTTAGCTTCAATAATACTTACGTATTTTTTCCCACTTTTTATGTAGATGATGATGTTCTGATTTCTTTTGCAGGTAGTGGTATTAGATTTTGGGTAAGGTAGGTAGGTACTACAACTAAAAAGTGAAAAATAAAAACATTTTTACACAAAAATATAACCTTTCAAAAACAACACTACAAAGTGAAAGAAGTCGGTGGCAAAAAAACGAAAATACATTTAACCAGACACCGACTTCCGAAATTAGAGTTATTTTTCACTTTATAATGTCGTTTTTGGAAGTGGGTTGATATTAAAAATAAAAACTTTATATTAGAGTTATTTTTCACTTTATAATGTCGTTTTTGGAAGTCAGTTGATTTTAAAAATAAAAACTTTATATCTCTTTAACCTTTGTCTTAAACATAGGTTATCTTGTGAGATATCTCCATCTTCCTGCCTTTTTCTATTACATTGATTTCCTTTTAGATTAAGTTAAATGGTAACAATAAGTTACGAGTATATTATCGTTAATACAATGTAATTTGTACTAACTACATTCTTTCCCCACGTACCTATTACAAAAGTTTCCTTCTATAAAGTCTTCATGTGGCTCACACGTACTCGTAACTACTCGGAAAATAAATCAAATCTGCCTAGCCTTTTCCCAACTATGTTGGGGTCGGCTTCCAGTCTAACCGGATGCAGCTGAATACCAGTATTTTACATGGAGCGACTGCCTGTCTGACCTCCACAACCCAGTAACTGGGTAATACGATACCCCTTGGTAAGACTGGTTGTCAGACTTTCGGGCTTCTGACGACCCGTAACGACTGTCAAAGATCCACGAATAACAGCCGGGACCAACGGCTTAACGTGCTTTCCGAGGCACGGAGGAATCTCGATATGTAAAGATGGTCACCCATCCACTGACCAACCCCGGCAAGCGTAGCTTAACCTGACGGATCGACCCGTGCGGCTGTTATTACTTAGCCACGAGCTCCTCGGAAAATAGAAGAGCGAATATGGTCGCCTCAGGCAGTCCAGTACTGGAGAATCGTATTCGTTAGCGCTGTTTTTTTGTCATTAGCACTCTTTTTTATTACTAATTCTTTCCCTTTTTATTTCGTCTTAGAATTAAGCTTTTGCGACTTCATTTTCTCAACACGTTTGTATTTTCATAGACATGTGTATGTATGTGTGTGTGGTTTTAAGGCCAATTGAATATTTGATCACCTTATCGCCAGATACTAAGCTGAATATTATGTTCTTTTCAAGAGCTAATTAGCTATCCATAGTTAAGTATAATTTCAACACTTTATTCGTGGCTTTTGTGGACATGATATTTATTCAGATTTGTTACTGTATTAGTAATGGCAATTATTTCATTACCTTGATATGGTTATTAGTAGTTTTAATAAATATCTATTAAAACTAGGCATTATTTGAAAAAAAAAATGTAAAAGCAAATTATTTTTAAAAGAGTAATCCTGGAGTTTCTTCTCCATAGAAAACGACCAATTGGAACCGTGCACCTAGCTTATGACGTTTCATGCCCATGTAGGTTTCTATGAAATAAAATATGTCGATGTTTATTTTTGATAAAATCCATGGACTTAGGAACCAAAAAGATAATGTAATGTAATGTAATGTAAAAAAAGATAATAATAAAAAAAGAAAAGAAAAAAGAAAGAAAAACGTTTATTTGGACACAGTTCGTGAAACACAAAAATACAAAAGAATAAAACAATGCGAAAATAATATTATAACCACAATAGTGTGTGCCTCACGGCTGCGCCAAAAAGGTCCATTTCAGCATTAATGCCAGACAGATGCTGCCTGACGCTGGTTTTCTAATGAACCTTTAGGGACAAAACCTTTAGGGATAATAACGCTTTTAGTTTGCTTTCACATCAATTTATATTTTTTTTAGGGTTCCGTACCTCAAAAGTAAAAAACGAAACCCTTATAGGATCACTTCGTTGTCCGTCTGTCTGTCTGTCAGTCTGTCAAGACCCTTTTTCTTAGGAACGCGTGGAGGTACCAAGTTTAAATTAATATCAAATACGTCGGTCTAAAAAATTAAGCTTCTAAGTCAACGCACTAAAAAAATACGGCCATTTATCGATATAAATAAAAAGAGAAATCCTGGCTGACTGACTGACTGACTCATCAACGCCCAGGCCAAACCATTGGACCTAGAATCCTGAAATTTTGTACAGAGGTTCCCTTTATAATGTAGACAAGGAATAAGGAAGGTTTTTCGTTCGCGTGGGATATTTTCCGACATCCACGCGGGCGAAGCCGCGAGGGAAGTGCTAGTGCTACATATTTTGACTCGCAAGTAAATCAAAACCTATCCACCACTGCCCGTTGACCTACATTCATGAAATTTGCAAGGTCTCACAGCACAAGCAAAGGAAAAAGCTAAAAGTTTTTTTATTTGTAGTTTTATCACATAAATAATATTTTTTTACAATTGCAAACTTTTGCAGTTGGAGAATTTACACATTTACAGTGCGCCGGCGCATACCAGCCTGTCAGTTAATCGCTATACATAGATCTGACTCACAGTTCCCTTTACGGTTTTGGATTGGCGACCAATGCGAACCCAGAGTGTGGTGCCAGATAATTTCATACAAATTCTGTTCTATTTTTGAATTTATTCGGTAAGTAGTGGCTATTCTAAAATATATGTGAAAACTGCCGACTGCCGCTTGCTAGTGTGTAGACTCAGAGCCAGAGCCAGCAATCGATCGTTGCCGGAAGGCAATCATCGCTATAGTGTATAGGCTATGCAGACCTTGGACAGAAGGCCGCCTGATAGGACCAGATACTGCAGGCCAACTGTAAGTGGGCCCTTAGGTACCACAGTTTTTCAACGTTTTATTCTACCTGTGGCGGCATCTACAACGCCACATACGAACTGCGCATCACAATGACGTCAAGCAAAATCCTGCATCGCGCAAGCAGAGTTTACCGCGCGACAAGCATGTGGGTATACAACGTCCCGACATCAACCGTCGCAGATCCTCCCTTTTTTATGGAGGATGAGTGAAATTTATACCCTGTTCGTCATACCACTATATACCAAATACACAATATTCCCGCAATACCTACGTGTATGTAGGGAAAAGTTAGATTGTGCATTAAACACGAAGTAAGTCATAAGTTTGAAGTAACAACTCATGTCTTATCACGTCCGTTATGCGCCGGCCAGATATGGGTCACTGTACTCATAGTTAGCGGCCGACTGTTAACGATCTGTAGCTGTGTATGTGTGTGTGTAGGACACAGATTACATCACTGTGTGACCAGTTCATTAGCTGCATATTGAAATAACTGTAAGGACGACTGTGGATGTTTGCTACTTCTGATCCTGTATATTTAAAATTTTTTAGATGGTAAAAATGTAGGTATAAAAAACCGGCCAAGTGCGTGTCGGACCACGCACAATGAAGGGTTCCGTAGTTGGGTTGAATTAATCTCAAGAACAAACTTAACATTGTAGTTGAAAAATATGTACTCCTATAAATTCCATATGCAAAACGTAAGTTGGTCGACTATCGTTAACTTGTAAAACCTACTTAGCTGTGATAAACACACTTTAGCATTTTAAAGCTAGCAAAGCAATAAGTATTTTTAGGGAAAGAAATCCTCATATTGAAAATAGAGCAAGGGAGCAATTCTATTGATCGATTTGCGACTTCCACGCACACCTGTGCTGGAAAGCCAGCCTCAAAAGCAGCAGCTGCTGCTGATGCTGTCAAAGCATGGTTAGATTTCCAATTTTTGTGAAACTTGTGAGTTTAAATATTTATTAATAAGTGCATAGTTCATGTCAGTACATAAATTGTGAAAACTATTAAATTATAGTTATTTATGCAACTGACGTATAATAAGGGGTATTAGTATCACATGAGTGTTTTAATACCTTATTATATACAGTTGCATACAAGACTTTATCTATATCCATATCTTTATCCATGTTATGAATTCTATAGAAAAGGTTCTGAAACAGTTTTTTGCAATACTTGTATCGAACATGGCGGCCGGCGTCATGGCCTCAGAAGAATATCTTCTGAGGTCATGGCCGACGTGAATTCGAATAAGTTCTTTTTTTAAATTACGGCGCTGTTGTAGTGAAACGCGCGTGCATTACAATGTTCTTTTTTTGAAAACGAGTTGCATTATGAAATTCAGTACAACATTAAAACACCCGTTTGGATGCTATTATGGTTACCATGGTTACTATGACACTGGCTGTTTTAATGTTGGCAATAAGCTAACTGTTTCAGAAACTTTTATAGAGAATTTATAGCATGGGTGTAGATAAAATATATTAGACATTTTGATCTTGCTGATAAAAGGAGTTGCCGATAAAAACACGACATTTTAGAACCTTAAACTTTTTAAATTGGTACGTTTCTACAAACAGAGTCACCGATGTCGTTAACTTAGAAGTGTTCAATTAAATAAACGTAATTCGATCTAAGAGCCGAATCAACAGGCTGTGATTTGTTTGATATAACTTACAAATATTAGCAGGCTCCGTCTTTGAAGACACAACAAATTAGTTTTAATGTGTTTTATGGAACAATGAATAACTTTTCAATTTTTTTTCCATGAGTAGGTACAGTCAAGGATAAACATCTATGGTACATCTATACATAATTATAATAAAATAAATTGTAACGAAAGCAAAACTGACATTTTGAAAAAAGTAATTGCGACGAGTCTGATGCCGAAAATATAGGTTTTAAAATTGTTGTCTGTTTGTCTGGATTATGTTCCGGATTGGCGCAAAAACGGCTGAATGGATTTGGATGAAATTTGGCACACAGATAGTTTATAACCTGGATACTTTTAATCCCGTGGTATATTTTCTGACGCATTACACGCGGGCGAAAGCTAGTTGTTTATAAAATTGAAACATTACGTCAATTATCCGTCAAATAATGTCATCACCTACGTCAATTACCATGCAATTATCCCTTAGATAATATACATCTAGATCAAGCCACCGCGTGGCCGGTCATGAGACAGCAATATTATACTTTTTCTAGGTTATGTGGTATGAGAAAAATCTTCCATATTTTGGACTGAAACCCATGTCAATACATTCGCACAATGCAAAAACTGTCCAAAAATGTTAAATTAATCGACGCAAGATAAATTTTGTAACCGTGAAAGTACTTTGTTTGGCAACATTTTTAAATTTTGCCATGCAAAAATACGGCACGCCGTAAGGGACAGAAGATACGATGCTTTGTCTCAATTTTCCTAATTATTTCGTATATATGTGTCTCACTTCCACACTTCACACTGTAATCATGGCAACGTCTAGATGTATAATGTCATTGCAATTACCCATTTCACACAACTGTCAAAGAATGACAGTTGTGATCTAAGTGTAGCTACGGGTAATTTAAGTTGATAATCCATTTGATAAACAATTAATTTCCTGGGTTTGTTTGTTAGTTTGGTGGTTTTCCTTTGATGTAAAGAAGGAAAACTAACAAACTAACAAATTAATTCGCCAAATTAATTATAAGTATAATGTAGGAGTAAATAGTTCTTCTACTCTACTTCTTGACTAATGAAAATTATGAACCCTGAGTAAGTTTCGCCATTTTTTCTCAGGAGTAGTCAAATAGGAAATGTCGACTATATCTAGTTTTTTTTTTCAAAATTGTGTTACTGTATAAGTACTAATTTAGTGCAATAGTTAGCTATATCCACCATTAGCATTATATTGCACACAATGGTTCTAAAACCATTGTGTGGCTAACACCCATACACTATCGTGGTTGCTGATTGTGCCACATTTACAAACTACATAGGTACATTGTATCGTATTGTTATACTTCCTGATCAAATGGTTACAAGGAATTAACTGAACGTTAATTACAATGGTTTTAGACGGTAAAATACTTTAGTGGTATGAAAAATGCTTAGTGAAAATGCCATTTGATCTAGGCATGCAGCTATGTTTTTGCATCTGCATTCTATCTAAAATACTTCTGCAGCATGTCCTCAAGGAATTTTCTATTTCTAATGAGGCTGACAACAGCTAAAGCTGTCGGACTGCATAGAAAAGAAAGAGAAGCTCAATTGGCTTCTCTTTCTTTTCAAAAAACTGTGAAGCAATTATCTATTTACAAAAAATCTATTGATTGGACTAAAAAAATAAAACACTATTACCTTAATATGTTGCTTGTAAAATTATCTGACAAAAAATCAGCATGATTGCATGTATATTTGTCTGGTTTTTAATCGTTAAAAATTTTTGGAGGTATCTTCGTGATTATTTGTCTATAGTAGGTTTCAAATTAGTTGTATTATGTTTTCAAAACACTATCTAACTAGCAAATATCCTAAAGAATATTATACATTTACTTTTAGGCATTATAAAACTTGCGTTTATTTCTTGTAGTCCCCTTAAAAACACTTTGTTTTTCTGAGCTTAGTGCTGTAATTTTAATAGTCATTGTGACACGAGACATTGAATGTTTATTTCTGATTAAAAAGCGAATCTTAATTCGTTTAAAGTTAAAACTCGATCAAAATAATTGGAATGGCATGTCAGTCAATAAAAACTTGGGACGCAGCCGCTCGAGACCAATTAAATAAAACAAGTTTACGAAATCAATTAGTTGCAATGTTGGCTTTACAGAAGTTTGTTATTGAGTTTCCCAACTCGTAATATGTCCTACGTTAGGTTTTATGTATACTTTTAAATTTAATTTAACTTTTGGCAAACGAACTTTGTCACGCTACCATTCATGCGGTTTTACTTTTTGGTAATACCTAGTTTGCGCTTTTATTCATTCTGTTCTTGCTACAGAGTTAAGCCTCTGTATGCTAAATGTTTATTTGAACAATTATAACTTTCTGTTATGAGAGTGTAGATCGTAAACTTTTTATTGAGCAAATTGACTTGCATTACGTAACTTTGTTACTTAAGTGGCTGAAAATGGTGTACTAACATACTTATTTGTTCTTTGTTATTGATGGGTGTTTTCTTGCCGTATTATTGATATTGGGTAGGTATACAAGCCTTCTTTTCAGTAAGGGTCTGGGTTTTAGGCAAGAGAGCAAAAGTGATCGCTGCTTTTAGGTTTCAAAGATGTAGTGTACCTACTCATAGCTATGATTTATGACCCACTGAATTGATAAAATAGTGTTTAGATTATAAAACATGTATGTATTAATATTACCTAACTACCCAAGTTTGCAAACTAATAAATGATTTTATTTGATTGAATAAGCATTCATTAAGCAAAGTGTTTGAATAAAGCCAGTAAAATCGTTCACCATTCTATAAAATCAGTAATTACATAAAAACAAATCAAATGGGTTTTGGTTTGTGGTTTTAAACGCTTGTATCCGTCCTGATATGATCCACAAATGGTTCAACAAATAAACGGATCAAAAACCACTCATTTGGTTTTCAGCACTGGAAATGTTTGAAAACGCGTATTTTTTTCTTTGTTTCTTTCCTGGATACGAATAAGAATAAGAATAAGAATTATTTATTGCGTAACTGTGTACAATCAGATCTTATAATATAACATATTATTATTATTATTTTTAGTGTCTTTGACATATCTCGGGACCCTGCGGTCCCAGTCTTTTGGAAGGCGTACGAGGGGCCGAAGCCAACTCGCAGAGGCCCCTTAGACAATTTTAAATTATGAGGAGGCACCAACCGACGACTATCCCTGTATACACTATGCAAGTGCACCCAAGGACAACCCCCGGTTGGTGCAGGACTATATTGCAGAACATGGAAACAAAACATATTTGGCTATGGGTTTGGGTGGCTGTGGACTGGTTACCTAGAACCTTAGATTATGAAATGTCCAGATTCCGTGTTCAGTACAAAACGTAACATAAAACGTGAAGCCAATTTTTATACGTGTGTGAGTGAGCGCCGTGTACTACATAACGCATTTGCGTATGTGTGCAACACGCGAGTAATACCAGCGCATAGAGATTACCCTAAAATAGTGGGAAAATTTAAATATAAAAGGAACTTAAAAAATAAAAGAATAAAGTGTGAATTTGGTCAAAATTAAAATCCGGCTACGAAAATATTCAAATTTTTCGTCATGGGTGTCGTTTTCATGCTTTTCCAGGGTGTGAAAGCTGACGATAACGAAAAATTTGAAAATGATTGCAGCCGCCATCTGGGATTAACATTTTAACGTCACTATCGGCTTTAACACCCCCGAAACCTATGAAAACAACCCCACCGATATACTTAACCATGTCCGGGGGCTTAACGTCCGAGGCACGGAGAAGACCCGGTGTGTAAAGATGTTCAACCATCCACGGATCAAAATTAATAAAACCACATAATATAAGAAGTTGTTTTCATACCATGTATCTGATTAATTGTGCATTCCCGCATTTTCTGGAATCCCGGGATTTATATTAAGAAAAAAAAAATACTAAGAAGCCGCGTCCACAGTTTGTTAGCCAAATATTAACTTAAGGTATATATGCATCCGGTTATCCGATCTCTAATCATCATCAATTCCCAAACACTAATCATCATCTTCCTGCCCTTATCCCATGTTACTCGGGGTCGGCGCAATACGTTTTCTTCTTTCATTCTCCCCTGTCAGCCGTCACGTTATCATTCACTCCCTTCTCTTTCATATCATTCCTCACACAATCCATCCATCTTTTATTTGGCCTTCCTCTGCCTCTCCATCCATCAACATATATATTCATCACTCTTTTAGTCACATGCGTTTCGTCTCTACTCAACACATGCCCATACCAACCCAAACGATTTCCTTTTAACTTTTCTGTCACTGGCGCCACTTTTAAACTTCCTCTTATATACCTACTCATTTCTTACTTTATCCATTCTCGTCCCTCCACACATCAATCTCAACATTCTCATCTCAGCTGCATGCAATTTTTTTTCATCCGTCTTCTTCACCGCCCAGCATTCCGATCCATAAAGTGCGACAGGCCTTATCACGGACTTGTAAAATTTTTCCTTTAACTTGAGGGGATCCGTGGGTCGCAAATTGTTCCTGTAACCTGTCGCCATTTCATCCATCCTGAGTTGATCCTGTGCGTTACGTCTCGGTCTACTTCGCCATCCCCTTGGACAAGCGACCCGAGGTACCGAAAATCGGAGCAGATCGGTAAGGGCGTTCCGGCAAGAGACATGGGCACAGGACCCGAGAGGCCGCCAAAATCACAAAACAGATACTCCGTTTTGGTCCGACTTACTCCCATTTCATCCAATTCCCAAACACTAAAAGCCTACCTAAAAATGTATACTGGGCATTCTGTAGCAAACTATCAGAAATTACCTATCAAAAATAAAATCCACAATAAATAATTGTACAATAAATTAAAATAATTTTGAAGAGCGAGCGCATTCCAAATTTAAATTCAATTATAGAAACAACTCAGCGTGAAATTCAATAAATGAGGTACCAGTGGTAATAAATAGGTCCTGCCAGTTGACTTGGTTTTAATATAATATCCTAAAAAGGTTAAACTTGCAATAGAAAAGTGTAAATTGCTATTTAAAAAAAAACAATGTTTATTACATTTTATAGGATAAAACAATTTTATTTCAATTTCCAAGTATCGATTTCTGACTTTCGTCATATTAATTACTCGAGTCCATCGAAACAAGTTAAGATTAGGGTATTTTCTTGTGGTTTATTTATAATATTTTGAATAATACTTTTCACATTTTAAATCGTACTCACATGTGTGTGATATTTGTAAAAAGTAAAAATGTTAAAACACACTATTATCGCATTTACAGACTTAGATTTTATAGAGGTAAATTAATAAACTTGTGTGCTAAAGACAGATTCAATGCAGTTAAGAAATGAGTTTTTATGCAACTCTCTTAATTAACCCACGTTAAAAAGATTTGATGGGTAGCATAATACATTTTACATAATCAATTTAGGGTGTCGTATGTCGACTCCATTAATGAGCTGACGGAGGTTCGTGTGTTTGGGTCCAATTGGGAGCGCTTCCGAACCATACGGTTGAAGAAACAAACTAACATTCACAAAAAAAATCATCGTCCATGTTAATGAAACTCCTTAGTCATACCTCGTTTTTTTCGTGAGGTTTTGAAAATTTGGGTAAATTTTTTCATGCCCTAGGCAACACTTAACAGTTATTGTGTCAAATTCAATGTCACATTCTTATTTTTTCGTTTTCGAATTTAATTATGAAATACACGGTGAAATTGAATACTTTCGTATGAAATGAGATGTTAGTGCGCTTTTCTTTATTTGTAGTGTAATTTTTGCACGATTTCACAGCACAGACTGACATTTTTTTTAAATTAAAACGCCCGGCTCGTGACGTTTGCGGGGCGAACGTTCCTTGACGTCTGGCGCGGGGATCGAACTAGTCACCAATGTTAGTTACTAAAATTTGGAATCAATTTACGGTAGCCTACTAGGAATCTGGACATTTCATAATCTAAGCCTAGAACTATGAAAGGACTATGGCCCCTACCTGATCAATGTTTTATTATACACGGAAAAAAAATGGCAGGGGGTGACTTTGGAGAGGATCCGGCAGTTGGGACTCGAGGTGGCCTTGCACAAGTCCGAGGCCATGTGTTTTCATGGTCCTCGGAATGCGCCACCGTCGGGTTCCGAAATAACGGTGGGAGGGGTTCACATCGGAGTCGGGTCGACGATGAAGTACCTGGGACTCGTCCTCGACAGCCGGTGGAACTTCGTGGAGCACTTCCGACGTTTGGCTCCCAGACTGGCACGGGCTGGGGCTGCCTTGAGGCGGCTCCTGCCCAATCTGGGGGGTCCAAACGCCTCCTGCCGGAGGCTCTACGCGGGGGTCGTGCGGTCCATGGCCCTTTACGGAGCACCGGTGTGGGCGCGTTCCCTAAGGCTGGGACCAGCCGGCAGGTTGAACGCGTCCCAGAGGGTCATGGCCATCCGGCTAGTCCGGGGATACCGCACGGTCTCCCGGGAGGCGGCGAGCCTCCTTGCCGGATTGCCGCCGTGGGATCTGGAGGCAAAGGTCCTCGCGCACGTGTGGGAGTGGCGCGAGGAGGCGAAGCGCCGGGGCGTAACTCCGCTGCCGCGAGAAATCACGGTACAGCGGACAGAGCTCCGGCGGGATCTCATGGCGGCATGGAGAGCGCGACTGTCGCAACCCAGCGCTGGGCACGCCACAATAGCGGCGATAAGTCCCCTCTTTGAGGAGTGGTTAGAGAGGCGCCACGGCGTCCTCACCTTCCGCCTGACGCAGGTCCTCACCGGACACGGTTGTTTCGGGAGGTTCCTGTTTCGCATAAGGCGGGAGGAAACGCCCGGGTGTTTCCATTGTGTAGATCGCCCGGAGGACACGGTGGAGCATACAGTGGAGGTCTGCCCGGCTTGGGCAGAGCACCGCCGTGTTCTCACGGAGGCGATCGGCGGCGGCGATCTCTCGCGTCCGAGCCTGGTCCAGGCCATGGTGCGGAGCGAGAGTGCATGGGAGGCCGTCACCTCCTTCTGCGAAGCAGTGATGCTCGCGAAGGAGGAGGCGGAACGCGTGAGGGAGAGGCAGCCTCACGCCCTCAGTCGCCGCAGGAGACGCCCTGGGCGGCGGGAATCGCGGGGCGATTTCCGGCCACCGTAGGCGCGGGCCTGCGGACGGTGAGCAGCGGGTAGCTCATCGTCCGGTAAGGACCAGGCCCGAGTCGACGGCGCGTCGTGTTCCACGCGCGCCTCAAAGAGATGTCAGCAAGTGACGGGGCCCAATAGGGCCGACGCCGCTGGGGTCGCGGGTTGTCTGAAAGGGTTACCGCGGCCCTGGCATAGGCAACTGAAGGAACACGGGTGGGTTTTAGTCAGTAAAAGTCTGACACGCTCCACCCAGAGCGGGAGAAGTTATTTGATGATTTCCCACCCTCAAAAAAAAAAAAAAAAAAAAAAAAAAAAAAAAAAAAAAAAAAAAAAAAAAAAAAAAAGGGGGTGACTTGCACACTCAATAATGGGCCCCCGAAAACGGTCACTAGCACATAGTGTCGTAGCGGCAAGGGAGCAACATGTCCTGAGGTGCTTGTGAGGAGTGGAGAGGTATTCCACGGTTCTCAGAACAATCCCAGAGCCCAGAAGATGGTCAAGATCCCTACAAACACTTACTGGAATACTTCCTTCCTCCGAGCACGTTTGCTCTTGCGAATCTCCACTCAAGCAGCCAATAAAGGCAAGAATGAGGTGGGAGCTCTGTTCCCGTCATTGTTCACTCCAGCCGGCCAATAAAGGCAAGCGAGAGGTGAGGAACAAGACTTCTCCCGGGAGATAGGGTCCGTGGGGTCGCTACTGCCCAACAGCTCGCCACATGCTGCCCTGCGGGTTTCTGTATCTCTCTTGGTCTGGCTCCTCATCCTAGACCTGTCCCGGCAGAGTAAACTCTAAAGGCACAGACCTAGAATTCGGAGCACGCAAGCCCCACCACGACGTCAACGTAGATATACTGCGATGGGGTTATTATTATTATTTTTTTTTTATTATTATTATTTGTCTGAAACATTGTTTATTTATTCTTACGTCGTTACTAGCTGTACGTCGGATTTCGGATTTTGAGCCGAGACCTTGTAACGAAACCAATCTTTGGCAGAACGCTATCGATTCCGAAACCATGTGCCGATACAAATGTGAACTAGTAAGGACAAGGCTGTATGAATCTATCTATCTATCTATATAAATAAAAGAGAAGTCCTGACTGACTGACTGATTGACTGAGTCATCAACGCCCAGCCCAAACCCTTCGACGGATTGTGATGATATTTGGCGTGGTAGTAGCTGACAACCTGGATTAACACATAGGCTACTTTATACCCCGAAAAATGTAGTGTTCCCGAGGGATGAGCAAGGAATTCAAATATGTTTGCTACTTTTTCAAACTCAAACGGCCCAACCGATTTTGATGAAATTTGGTAAGGGAGTAGCTGATACTCTGGATTAATACATGGCTTCCTTTATATCCCCAAAAAATGTAGTGTTCCCGTGGGATGAGCAAAGAATTCAAATATATTTGTTACTCTTTCAAACTCAAACGGCAGAACCGATTTTGATGAAATTTGGTGGAGTAGCTGACATCCTGGATTAACACATGGGCTACTTTATATCCCGAAAAAGTGTAGTGTACCCGCGAAATGAGCAATTGTTTTGTGAATACTTTTTTCACCGTTAATACACGTTTTAGTGTATCTCATAAACCGCGGTAGTGTATCTCATAAATCGCGGGTAACACCGCGAGGCGCAGCTAGTACTAAAATATTTTACAAGCAAAGGAGTGAGGGAGGGAGCGATGTATGAACGTAAACGAATCAATCGGATTATGTAAGGAAGGATCGTAGCAGGTGGCGTTGTGTAGTTTCTGCCTACCCCCATGGGAAAAGGCGTGAGTTATGTAGGATTAGCCCAAACATCAGAAGTAGAAGTCAGACATGGCAATACACAAATTAATTCAATCGAACAATCAGTTATCAATTTAGAAAATGTAGAAATATAGAAATGATATAAAATTAATTAAATAACTAATAATGGTAGTGAAGGCGGTCACATAGGGCAGTACTGACTGTCAGAGACAGTGGTCCACGCACCCACCCAAATAAGGACAGTACTAGAGACAGTGTTCCACATCCAATAACCGGGCAGTACTGGCTGTCGAGAGACAGTGGTCCGTGCTCCAAGACGCATCCGTACGAAATGCTCCCCGACTCCACAGCGCCACAAGTTCCACTAGCGCCATCTAGTCGCCGTCTCTCGTAGCTGCTAAACAATATGGCTGCCGTCACGGCCATTCTGATAAATCACTCGCCCTCGAGTGAATTCATTCATCTAAAAACAAGATTTTCATTAATTCACATCGTCATCATCGTTACATATCAAAATAGCAAATATAGCTGGGCTAGATATTTCTATACAATAGAAAACCTCTACAGTTCAAACATGCTGGTCTAAATCGTCACCCACTAAAGCAGGTGAGATTCCTGCAGTGCATCACAGATCATCACCTACAACAGCAGGAAAGATCCTAATAGAAAACAACTACAGTTCAAAGATTCCTGCAGCTCACAAAGCGCTGGACTAGGTTATCAACCTACAAAAGTAGGTGAGACCCCTTCAGCTAAAACTGGACTAGGACACAACTCTTGCAACGTCTACAGTATAAACGAATTTAGTCATCCAACAAGGGACCTTGTCCGGTACTGGGTTATACAGAACAGAATCACAGGATACAGTCGCCTCAGAATCTATAGATAAAGTATCTTCAGAAAACTTAACTTAAACTTAATTATCTATTTTTTTTGTCTAATGACCAGACCACTCATCAGCGTTAGCCACCCTTATGCCTTATGCCTTATACCCTTACCCCAATGGGCAAGGAAGGGTCAAAAACTTTTACGTCATGCTGACTTTCACACATCTGTAATAAACATAAATCGCTTGATTATCCTGACCGAAAAAATCTTACTTTACAATCTGGACCGGCTTATCTAAAACCTACAGACTAGCAATGATTAGTTCTGGACCGGTCTTCAATGACCCTTCAGACTAATACGTTCTGGTCCGGTCTCTATTGACCCTCCAGGTTCAACAACTTCTGGTCCGGCTACAAACCCTCCAGGTTCAACAACTTCTGGTCCGGGTACAAACCCTCCAGGTTCAACAACTTCTGGTCCGGCTACAAGCCCTTCAGATTAACCAGTTCTGGTCCGGATACAAACCCTTCAGAACTTTCTCTTTTTTTTCCCTTTGTTTTATTTGCTAGTTCGGAATATTATTATTCCCTATAGCTGATTTATCATGATTATTGCAATTCAACTGTCATCATTACTTTTTTGGAAAATGGCTTCCATGCCATTATGCGCCATTGTGGCATATGTTTGTTTAAGAATCGTACTTGAATATGGGGACTCCGACTCCCGTATTATGCTTTTACTAAGAAGATCCTGAATAATCTCTCTAGGACGGCAATTAATAGGTATTTCAATACTCAATACTCAATGATTTATTGCATTCCATATGTAAAATAAAAAGATGGTGTAATACCGTAAAACATCAACCTGGACCCTGTCGGGCACAGCAAAATTACCTAGGAGAGAGGAAGAAGTTATTTCACTGTTCAGTCTGACTTACATACAACCTGTGGTAACTGTTAACGTAGCCGTACCAAATCATAAATGTCGAATATTTTTCAAGTATTTTTGCGAGTTTTTAAGATCTTCCCCGATGAATGCAGTTTTAAATTGTACGTCAGATTTAACCGTGGATACTCCAGATAAAGTTTTACAACAAGCAAATCTACTTCTATAGTTAATTCCTCAAGCTCAATTACAAGTGTGACATCAGAATTAACGTAAACAATGGAATCATCGTTTCAATTTATTGTTTGTTAACTGGTTTCTTCGGACAAGAGAAATGGTTGACTACGGATGATGAAATTAACGAGACTTGTCACTAGACTTATTTAGGGGCTGAGAACTGCACGCTGCTTAGCGAAACAAACACATACTGCCTTATTTCAGGCAGAATTCGATTGATTTCTTTGATTCAGATTTATTTAGTTCGTCAAATGGTTTGTTTATGACTTTTTACTACAACTCGCTTATTTATGCCCTAACTGACCGCAAGTAAATAATTTGAGACCCTTACCCCTAAATGAGCGCTTAACGTTTGTCTACTCCGAGCCACTGAAGCTTGGTAATCGATAAAACGTAGGAGTTTTAAACTGTGAATTTAATCTGAATAAATAACCGTAGAAAACATTGCACTGCGCTTTATTACAATTCAGACACATTTAGGTGTAAAAACATTACGGACCGGTGTCACCTTGAGAATTTTTGTCAATTTAATTTTTTTTAAAGTCGGGTAGAAATTTCCCTTAGCAGATTTATTTTGTGCTCGAACTACCGCCACTTATGTACGCCTTATGAAAAAGAAACAGCAACTTGACACGGACACTATAAAGTCAGGCGCAAACAACGTTATTCTTATGAGGGCTCTTGTTATCTTTAGAACGCGAACTGTCACTATTCTGCTTAGAAATGGGCTTCACATTACTTCATACAAAACACCTGCCACATCAATCTTCAAAAATTACTCCATTTCAGACAGTTCCCAACACGGGAAAGGCACTCATTTTCTGACCACTTATTCAAAATCTGAGCCTTGTCAACCTCGTCAGATCACTGCTCAATATCATGCACATTTGGATCAAAATAATAAATATAAAAAATTATGGGTGCTTACTGACTTTAGCGACTGCTTTGCCTCCAGTATTTTCTCTGTAGT
The DNA here is from genome assembly GCA_905163495.3 of Cosmia trapezina. Lineage (NCBI taxonomy): Eukaryota > Metazoa > Arthropoda > Insecta > Lepidoptera > Noctuidae > Cosmia > Cosmia trapezina. The sequence continues at coordinate 16,329,486 of LR991025.1, read as the reverse complement.
TGCAGTCGAAACATCAGTAGCAGTACCTGTAGTTTCCGGCGTAGCTGTTACCCGTGAACGATCTTCTAAAGCCTTCAACCGCGAGACAATAGTATCAAACGATTGTCGGCAAAGCAATGTCGCAGGGCTTCCCGTTCTCACGCGGCTCCCACAACGATCTCGTTCGCACCTGGAACGGCGATTGCAATCCCGAGACTAGCTACGTGACCTTCTGCTCCGCTTATGGCAGCTACAAGATCGTTTAGAATGCGGGGCACTATTTTTTTTTCTCTTACCTTCTTTAACCTAAAATTGAAAACCTGAAACTTGTGGGCGAATGAATCTTTATCCCACTTCTGATGTAGGATTAGCCCAAACATCAGAAGTAGAAGTCAGATATGGCAATACACAAATTAATTCAATCGAACAATCAGTTATCAATTTAGAAAATGTAGAAATATAGAAATGATATAAAATTAATTAAATAACTAATAATGGTAGTGAAGGCGGTCACATAGGGCAGTACTGACTGTCAGAGACAGTGGTCCACGCACCCACCGAAATAAGGACAGTACTAACTGTCAGAGACAGTGTTCCACATCCAATAACCGGGCAGTACTGGCTGTCGAGAGACAGTGGTCCGTGCTCCAAGACGCATCCGTACGAAATGCTCCCCGACTCCACAGCGCAGCTCCTTATAAAGGCGATCGCTAGTGGTGGGAAAACGTCACAATATTTTACTGACTGACTTCAAGTCCTTTAAGCCAAATGCGTCTGGTGCAAGTTCCACTAGCGCCATCTAGTCGCCGTCTCTTGTAGCTGCTAAACAATATGGCTGCCGTCATATATGTATGTGTGTGTTCACAAGTGATACAATACTTTTTGATCAATATCCACAAAGAAAATCTGTGTAGGTGTACAGATTTTCTCCGCGAACATTGTCATTTCAATACCCTTTTCAAATCCAGCTGTTTTCAACATTTCCACGAATTCCTTTAAAAACATAAAGCCGTGGTCGAGCCGTTGTTTATAATTTAAACTTAATTAAGTACGAATAAAAGGAACCTAGAATTAACTTCTTAGAAATTAGCAACCCTGTTTCATTCAAATATTTAGCAAATAGTTCAAGTAGAACAGTTTTAAGTTCCAAGAACAATTTATATTGAATTTATTTTATAAAGTTTTACAAAATTTGTTAATTATTTTATTTTGGCGTTTTCCACATAATTTATCAGTCTCAGCATACTTCCCGTTAATGATCTTAATTAGAGATTACAACTTCCTCAAAGAAAGTATCCTGTAACATAATTAATTTGATCGATGGAATGGTTTATTCTTTCTTGCTTATATTTTAAAAAGATTTTGAAAATGTTGCGGTATTAAATAATGTTACAGGAAAATTATTCTGAAAAATATATTTTCGAAGATAGGAATTTTATGCTGGAATTTATTTCTTTTATGCTGGAGTTTAAATGTGTTTCAGTTTAGTAGATACATTGTCTGTACCTATAATGTTTTAATGGATAACTATCTTACCGTTCCGTATGTAAATAAAATAGCTTATTTCTTACCAATGGGACAGTTACAAATACGACGTAACAAAGAGTTGAGAGTATCAAGAATTAAATAAAAAATATAATTTTCAACTAAACATCAACAATGCAATTTAACAAGATGTTGAGGAGCTCGTGGCTAAGTAATAACAGCCGCACGGGTCGATCCGTCAGGTTAAGCTACGCTTGCCGGGGTTGGTCAGTGGATGGGTGACCATCTTTACATATCGAGATTCCTCCGTGCCTCGGAAAGCACGTTAAGCCGTTGGTCCCGGCTGTTATTCGTGGATCTTTGACAGTCGTTACGGGTCGTCAGAAGCCCGAAAGTCTGACAACCAGTCTTAGCAAGGGGTATCGTATTACCCAGTTACTGGGTTGTGGAGGTCAGACAGGCAGTCGCTCCATGTAAAATACTGGTATTCAGCTGCATCCGGTTAGACTGGCAGCCGACCCCAACATAGTTGGGAAAAGGCTAGGCAGATTGATTGATTGTATTTCAAAATTCATCAGATATCGTCATCAGTTTGATTCGACTCAAAGATTTAATAGAATCAAATCGTATTCGATATCTAAAACGTGTTCCATGTCACCCATTTCGGGGCGTGTGAGATCCTCCGGTCTACTCTACACTCTACAGACCCGCGGTTCCATACTTATTTGCATGTGAAAGAGCTTCAGTTGTACGGTTGTACCTACTTTTGTATGAAGGCGGATGAGTAGACAGGCTACAGTAATAAATTGTATACGTCTCCACTGCCTTCATTGAGTACGGAACAATGGTCCTCGTTTCTATTGGATGAAACTTTTTTTTCAAGTAAAAATTATTGGGTGAGCTACACGAATAGATACAATACAATGTTGCTGTTATTAGACATGGGCCGGAAAAATCATAATTATTTATTGCACTGTTAAAATGTTTTGAATCCACTTTTTTACCAAAACTTATCTATAGACAAGCAAGTCTATTTAAACTATACTAATATTACATTACTAGTACTATTAAATTAATGTGGAGCTCGTGGCTAAGTAATAAAAAGCTCGCACGGGTCGATCCATCAAGTTAAGGCTGCTCCTCCCTAAAATACGGCGAAACTAAGTAACTTTTTACAGTAACTATAGCATCTTTCTGATAGGAAAAAATACACAGCAATCTACAACACATAAGAAATGATTTCATCTGTCCTGAAATCTATTTTAGTTTGTAGAACTAAGGGAAAAAAATACTAAACCCAGGTCTATTTCTGTCTATTTTTTCTAGTTTTTACCATATTACTCCTATAATTTCCATTAAAAGTGTTCATAAATTTATACAGGTCTTTACAAAACAATAAGGAATGATTTCTTGTCATTACTTTTTTAGTCCAATCAATAAATTTTTTGTAAATCGATAATTACTTCATATTTTGCAAGCGTTGTGTCATCGCGCTTCTCTTTCTTTTCTATGCAGTGACCGCGCTTTTTACGGCGGACAAGCCTTGCCGGGGTTGCTCTGTGGAGCTAAGTGATTAAAAGCCGCACGGGTCGATCCATCAGGTTAAGCTACGCTTGCCGGTGTTGGTCCGTGGATGGGTGACCATCTTTACATACGAGACTCCTCCGTGCCTCAGAAAGCACGTTAAGCTGTTGGTCCCGGCTGTCATTCGTGGATCTTTGACAGTCGTTACGGGTCGTCAGAAGCCCGAAAGTCTGACAACCAGTCTTACCAAGGGGTATCGTTTACCCAGTTGCTGAGTTGTGGAGTTCAGATAGGCAGTCGCTCCATGTGAAATACTGGTATTCAGCTGCATCCGGTTAGACTGGAAGCCGACCCCAACATAGTTGGGAAAAGGCTAGGCAGATTGATTTTCAAGCAAGTCTATTAAAAATGTTTTCACGACATCTAACTTTGACCTACCTATACTGTTTAGGTTAGGTACACAATGCTGTACATGCAATTTATAACAAGACTAAGCTTCTTGATAGGGTTTGCCATGTTGTTCAGAA